>CP139504.1:88362105-88404780 GCA_021014915.2 Artemisia tridentata subsp. tridentata
TGGTCATTGAGAAAAGTTTTGTTTTGTAAACCTCTTACCAACCCATTTTTAGCAATATTGTTACTGGTTTTAAAATTAACATGACCAAGCCTCTTGTGCTACAACATTGATTCTTCCAATGTGGCTTTTGCAACAAGACAAGTAAGTCCAACCTTAGGAACTAGTTTATTCATCTCAACACTGTATGTATTATCCTTTCTAGGGATTTAAGCAATACTTGACTTTCATCAGGTAGCTTGAAATCAGGAGAAAGAATAAGACAATCAGTATCAGTAAATAAAACTTTATTCTGTTTATCACAAATTTGTGATACACTGAAAAGATTGTACTTAAGTTCTGGTACATAATACACATTTTCAAAATCAAGGTTACCAGTTTTAATTACCCCTTTACCAGTAATCCTTCCTCCAATAGCACCACCAAAGACAAATGGTCCTCCATCCAGAGCAATAAAGTCTGAAAGATATAACATGTTGCCTGTCATGTGCCTTGAACATCCACTGTCTGAATATCCTCTATCTTCTTTATCATTTGAAGGATGTTCCTGCACATAAAATAAAGGTGTTAGTTTCTTTTGGGGATCCAAACCATCACTGGTTTGGATCTGCCTTGTACATCAAGATGAGAAAACTTGTTGGAGGTCTTTGATGCACCATTGGGTTTGGTAGAACTTCTAACCCAATGTGCTGAGGCCTTGACAGCATTGCCCCTTTTTCCTTTAATATTTAAGTGCCTAGCAGTAGGATTTGCTGGTCTAGCAGTTGGAACTGCTGACCTAGCAGTTGGAACTGCTTGTTTAATTTTAGGCACCCACTTCTGATTAGTCATTGATTTTTTCTGATAAAAATGCCTTTTAACTGTTTGTGCATGATTTGAAAATTGTTTTGCACTTGAAACAGTTTGCTTGTTGTTAAACCACTTATTTTGACTAGCAGTTGAAACTGTTTTAATGCCAGTCTTTAACATAACAGCTTTGGGTGACATCTTATGATTTGCATTAGGGCTTGTCAATCTAGTTGGACTATTTTGAGTTACCCTAGCATTGTTATTCCTGTTCACCCTTGCATTCCCAGAAACCTTCCTTTTCCATGGGTTAGAATCACAATAAGCAGCCATATGATTAAAACTTCCACAAACAAAGCACACTTTTCTAATCATGGCAAACTTATCATCCAATTTCTTAGATTTTGAGTGATTCCAGTTCCTATAACTACCCTCAGAACTTGGTGATCTGTTCTTAGTCGTATACATCTCAGCATATATAACATTTGTCCTAACTGGTTTTATGTTTTCAGTCTTAACCACTTTAGGAGCATGTTTAACATCTACCTTAAGATCTTTAGGTTTGACCTTAACCTTTGCATCCTCATCATCAGATGTCCAGTCCTTAATAGTTGGTGCATCTGAGTTCCTATCAGAGGACATCTTTTCCTCAGAAAGAGATTTATCACTAGCACTCACAAAAGAATCTTCTGCCTTAACAAATTTAATAGGATTCTCACTAACCTTAACACCATATCCAGGAAAATCCATATCCTTAAACTCTTCTAAACCTGTATGAGCTAAATTAATTCCTGGTGGAACAAACATTCCTCTAAGAGGGGGTGCAACTGACTTATAACCTAAACCATATTTAGCTTTGTTAAGTATTTGACTCTCTACTTTTCTTTTAACTCCATTTGAAGTATGTTCAAGAGTATCTACACTTAACTGGATGTTTTCTTTTTCCTTTTTAAGCTTTTCTAGTTCATATACAAGTCCACTCATTTTATTATCTTTTATTTGCAATTCCCTCTTTAAAATACCTATCTCATCAGAGAAGTTTGACTCATTCTGTCTATAAAACACAATTTGTTCTTCCAAAACAGCTAATCCTCTTTTATGATTTGTTAGACTAGAATTTACTTGATTAAATTCAACTCTAAGATCATCATACTGTTTCTTAACATTTTCATAATCTTTTAAAGCACGACAAGAGTTTGAGCATTTTTCAAGTATATGTACCTCAGAGTCTGAAAAAGCCATCAAACCTAAATTAGCTGGTTCCTCTTCTTCCTCCATAAAGCTCCAATCAAATCCAGCTCCATCTACAGCTACCATAGCCTTGGAAGAAGGCTCTTCAATATTAACTGTTCTCCTTGTCCCTTGCTGATTCTTAAACCCTTGACTCTGGTTGCTTTGTTGTCTTGGACCTCTACATTCCCTGGCAAAGTGCCCCATCTTGTGACAATTAAAGCATTCCACCTTAGACTTATCATACCCAGCAACATCTCTTCCATTGAAGGTAATTTTATTCCCAGTCCTTTGGTAATACTTCTTAGCCCTGATGCTTATCAAAGCCAACTGCCACTTTAAATCCATAGCTTCCAAATCATCTTCAGCAATTTGAAGAAGATCTTCATTAAAGATCTTAGACCCACCAGACTGTTCTGACACAAATGCATATATAGTCTCTTTAGTCAACCCAGCAGTACTAGTTTTTACACTAGCAATGCTAACTGTTGGTTTAGCAGTACCAACTGCTTCTTCATCTTCATGATTCAAACTGTTTGAAGAAGATACAAAAGCCATATTCCCTGAACTGGAACTGGTGCTACCACTCTTCTTGACCTTCTGCTTAACAATCTTAAGATTATTGTAAAGCTCATTCATTGTCATTTTCTCCAGCTCTGGTTTATTGCTCCAAACCACAACATAAGTGTTCCATTCAGCAGGTAAGCTATTTAGAAACTTCATGTTGAGGTCTTCCTGAGGTATCACAATCTTTAACACAGTAAGTTGACTGATGATCTTTTGAAGCCTATTAAAGATATGGTCCAAAGTTTCATTGCTTGATGCAGTGAAGTTCTCATAACTTTGCTTAAGTAGGGTTTTCTATGCCTTTTTGGTAGCTTCATTGCCACCAAATCTTTCCACCACTGTTTCAAAAAAGAGTTTTAGCCGACTCGTAATGGCTAAAATTCAGCACTTGATAATTAGGAATTGCCATTAGTAACATATTCCTAGCCTTTTGATCATTCTTCTTTTTGATTCTCTCCTCATTTGTAACTGGCTCAGTGTTAAGCTTTATGATCTTGGAACCATCAGCACGTGTTTCTTCAACAGGAATTGGTTTGAAGGAATCACCATTGATAATGATATCCCATAATGCATAGTCTTGCACCATGAAATATTGCTCTATTCTGAGCCGCCATAAATCGTATTCATTCTGTTTCAGCATGAGGAGTTTAGCAAGGATTGAGGTTTGAGGTGTCTCCATGTCCATCTTCTTGGTTGCTAGTGAGTAAATACTTTTGGATCTTCTAAACTCAAAGTATCAGAAACCTGTCTCTGATACCACTTGACCGGATCTAAACACACACGTTGTGTTGGGGATACTTTGAGTATATACTTGATAGCACGCGGAATTTACTACCAAGTATCTAGAAGATGTTTTGTGTTTGGTGATTGATTGAATAAAACAATAAGAACAAATAAGAACACAAACAATATCAACCAAACAATCACTTCAATATATATCGAACGATTACAATATGAACGTGAAGCTCTTGATAATTTGTATGAAGGGATATATATATATATATATATATATATATATATATATATATATAATATATATATATATAAAACCCTAACTAAGGATCTCTTTTTATAATACAAAGAGTCCTATACAAGTAAAACATCTAACCGTATCATTCTATACAAATAAGATATTCATCATATCCATTCCATATTTATCTTCACACGGTTTCACCTTGATCTCTTAAGCAGTCCTAACTTTTCTTCATCAGCAGTCCTAACTGTTCTTGTATTCTTCACTTCCATCAGCAGTACTAACTGTTCTTGTATTCTTCAACCGTACTAACTGCTTAAGTTTAATTCCCAACACGAGGTCTTGTACAGACGTACTATAACCAACTAACGTTAGATGCTAGTGTAAAGACACGATTTAAACTAAAACTATTTTGTTTAATTAAAAGGCAATCGATCCCCCCCCCTAAAGGAAGTGATCGACCGGTTTTAAGAAGAAAAGAAAGAGAAACAAATTTAGGGCTATAGTTACAATGCACAAGGTAAAAGAACTAATAACCCTTGATTTGTATTTATAGTGAAATCTTTGCTTGGAGAACAAGGTGGTCGATTAGGGTTTAAACAACCCTTTGGCCGATCGGCCCTCACCTCCATATGGGGATTCTAGATCCTTCCAAGCCTCTAATTTCACTAACGGTCCTTCCTTTATTCCCTGACAGTCGTTAGTCAATTTCGTTAATTACTTAACGTCCGTTAGTTATTATTTCGTGTCCTAAATAATTAAATATATATCACGGTTATATATTAATTATTTCCGTTAGTCATTCATACGTAAAGTGTGCAATCCCTCGGTCCCGGGTTCGATTCTAGTCATACAAAAGTTAATATATTTCCTTAAACTCTAACAGAAAGAAGACGTTGAAAAGAATGATACAATTTGTGCTGTTTGTTAAGATGAAGTTGAAGTTGGAAAAATGGTGACACAGCTTCCTTGTAGTCATCGGTATCATGGTGTGATTGTATAGTGCCGTGGTTGGGGATTAGGAATACGTGTCCTGTTTTTCAGTTTGAGCTGTTGACTGATGATTTGGAGTATGAACGTAGGAAGGCTGAAAGGGCTGCTCGTGCGTGATGAAAAGATCATAGGTCGGATATTTTTTTTTTGAAGTTGTAGTATATGTGAAAATATAGATATACAGTTCTGTTGAGTAGCATAAAATTCGTGATGATTTTGTATGATTTGCTCGATTGCTAAGCATTTTCGATATAATACCTTGTATTTGTTGGTGTTTACAAGTTTTATTTGCTCTAATGATGAAATGTTTTGTCGTGGTTCATTGATTAACCGGTTTTAATCATTGGAAGTGCACATTATTCAACACAAAAGCCAGCGGTATTGGTCTTTATTACAATTTGGATGTTGGAGAAAAACAAGATGTTGGAGAATTCTTATTGTAGTTACAGCTTACTGAACCAGAAAGCTCGATTGTTGCCTGATTTGGTTTGGTTTGGTTATGATTCACAACTGTGGGTGTCAAATGGTTGTCTGTACAAGTAAAATATCAGTATTTTTGGTGATGCACATTAGTCCATTCTTTATTAGATAAGGCTTACATCTTAGTCAGATTTTTAAATAATGTTACAAGGTTGGTATAAAAAAATCAACAGTCCACCATCATTAGCCCAATATTCTGCTAGTTAAGGTTTTAATATTAGCAGCCACTGGCAATAATTTTACAAGCACCAACAACACACAGCACTTCTAATCTGTCTTTGGCCTTTGTAATTAAACCTTGTATATGTTATGCAGTTGCTTTCTACTAGTAGCCTTCTAATTTCCCAGGGTACCACCATCGGAACATAATGACCATTACACCATAACTTTCTAGTTGGTAGTATAAGTACCAACCTTTTTGTTCCAATAAAAAATACAGATGAAGAAGATCACATAACACATGATCAACTATCAGTTCCATACCACGCTAACGTGTAGTTTCGTTTGGTTAACGGATCATGTTTTGATACAATGAGAATTTTAGGCATGGAGATCATATCCGGCAGTACAACGTACTGTTCCGATCGTTGCACCATGGGAAATTAAAGATACCAAATTGGCTTTGTGATAGCACTTTAAAATCAAATAATTTTAAAACTAATTCTGATATCATTCTTTTAAAACCTGTATTAAGTATTGTATCATTCCTCTTATTAAACAATGACTATAATCCGTTTTAAGATTGTAGGGATAGTAAACCATAATCAACAATAACGATACAAGGCAATACCACTATGATTAGATAAACAAAATACGTAAACGAAAAATATGAACATAAAAGTTAATGAGAAGATGAAACCAGATTGTAGATGAAAGCGAATTCTAGAACATGATCGAGGCACGTGTTTGACACGCTTCTCTTAAAACTGATTCGTCACCTATTCGCCGTCCGTTTCCCAGGGTACAACGATCGGAACAGTACGTTGTACTGCCGGATATGATATGACCTCCATGCCTGAAATTCTCATTGTATCAAAACATGATTCGTTAACCAAAACGAAACTACACGTTAGCGTGGTATGGAACTGATAGTTGATCATGTATTGTGTGATCTTCTTCGTCTATATTTTTTATTGGAACAAAAAGATTGGTACTTATACTACCAACTAGAAAGTTATGGTGTAATGGTCACCATTATGCCCCATTAATACGCAGTTAACTCCCATTAGACCAATCATTAATCGAGTTAAATGCAACACTTATGATATTGTAGACCATTAACCACTTGTTGTTACAACTTTGAAATTGTAAGCAAGCCCTTTCTCTTTTCATAATATTCCATTCCAGTCCCTGTATTTCGAGACTCAATATCTTATTCACAAGTTTTCCAACACAAGGTTCAATTACAAAGGCCAAAGGCAGATTAGAAGTGCAGTCCCGCCTACAAATTTAAGATTTCATGCCAGGTTCACTGGGAACAGAAGAAACCAACAAAAAGAATTACTTACTGTTGCTGCATGACACATGAATTCAATTATAACCATCTCGTCTAAATAATTACAGCGCTGGCTATGATATGGCTCCCTGAAAAAACGGTTTGATATTTGAATCCAAGAAAGCTAGTGCGCTTGTATTACATTACAATTTAATCATATCACAAAATCAGTTGAGGTATATATCTTCGACGTGTAAAAGAAGTTAGACGTATAGTTCTAACCAACAAGCCATCTTAAGAAAGAATAACGTGATAAGTAAATTCAGTAATTCTGACTCTCCAACTGAACGTCAAAAACCTGAGGCACAAGTTTCCATTTCTATGAATAGCATATTTTAAGTTACCCCCTCCTTTTTTTTCTTAACAGCAAGATAAGGAGCATATTCTGGAAAAAAACTTGCGGGAAGCTATAGATTACAGTGCACCAAAGAAAAACTAAATCAAATAGCACCCAGCCTACAAGAACACCCCCAGAACTAGATATGAATAACACCCAAAACTGTATACCATCAGATGGCAACCAACTACAAGAAAAGTGGCTTTTTAGGACCCTCTGTCTGGGACGGTATGATAATGGAGTCCTAAAAAACTGTTTAATAGGACATATGAGCGTTTAGGGTCCTTTTTAAATATTTGCTACTTAGGCGGTGTCCTAAAAAGTTATATAATAGGATGGTTGATTATTTGGGGTCATATTATCATATAACTTAATAGGACACTTAAAATATGGATCCTAATAAATTACTTTATAAGACATTTAGTTGTTGGTGTCCCATTATGTGATAGTGTAATATGACACTTGATCACTAGATATCCTATTATGACATAACCTAATAAGACCCTTGACACTTGGGTCTTATAACTTTAACCTTTACAGGACGTTTATTCATTATGGTTTTATTATAATACACCATAATAGGACACTTGAGTTTTGAGTCATAAGACATCAGTTAGTTAAAATGCTTATTCACAAAAGTTTTATTATAACAAAATTTAATAGGACCTTTGACACGTGGGTATTATAACGTTAATCTTTATAGGACGCTTATGTACAATGGTTTTATTATCGTACACCATAATAGGACATTTCATTTTTGAGTCATATAACATCATTTTTTTTAAACGATTATTCGCAAAAGTTTTATTATAACAAAACTTAATAGGACCCTTAAGACGTGGGTATTATAATGTTAACCTTTATAGGACGCTTATGCATAATGGCTTTATTATCATACATCATAATAGGACATTTTATTTTTGAGTCATAAAATATCAGTATTTTAGAACGTTTATTCGCAAAAGTTTTATTATAACAAAACTTAAGTCATTATGGTTTTATTATAATACACCATAATAGGACACTTGACACATAAGTCACAAAACATTAATTATTTAAAACGCTTATTCGCAAACGTATTATTAAAACATAACTTAATTTGACACTTGACACTTGGGTCCCATAGATTGATACACCATTATAGGACACTTGATATTTGAGTCATAAAACATCAGTTTTATGGAACGCTTATTCGCAAACGTTTTTTATTATAACAAAAGTTAATAGGACCCTTGACAATAGGGTCTTATAACGTTAACCTTTATAGAACGCTTATTCATAATGGTTTTTTTATGATACACCATAATATGACACTTCTTTTTAGAGTCGTAAAACATCCGCTTTTTTATAATGCTTATTCAAATCAAGTTTTATTAAAACATAACTTGATATGACACTTGACACTTGGGTCTCATAAATTCATACACCATAATAGGACACTTGAAATTTGAGTCATAAAGTTTCTGTTTTATAGAACGCTTAGTTGCAAAAGTTTTATTTTAACAAAACTTAATAGGACCCTTGACACCTGTGTCTTTTAACATTAACCTTTATAGTACGCTTATTTGTTATGGTTTTATTATCATATGCCATAATAGAACACTTCTTATTTGAGTCATAAAACATCAGTTTTTTAGAACGCTTATTTACAAAAGTTTTATTTAAACACTAGTTAATATGACACTTGATACTTGGGTATCAAAACTTGATACACCATAATAGGACACTTGATATTTGAGTCATAAAAGATCAGTTTTATGGAACGCTTATTCACAAAAGTTTTATGATAACAAAACTTAATAGGACACTAGCTATTTAAGTAATAAAACATCAGGTTTTTACAACGTTTATTCGCAACAGTTTTATTATAACAAAATTTAGTAGGACCCTTGTCAGTTGGGTCTCATAGGTTGATACATCATAATAGGACACTTGAAATTTTAGTCATAAAACATCAATTTTATAGAACGCTTAATTGGAAAAGTTATATTTTAATAAAACTTAATAGGACCTTTGACACTTGGGTCTTATAACCTTAACCTTTATAAGACGGTTATTTATTATGGTTATATATTGTCATACAATGCCAAATTACTCATCCACGATTGCATTCGAGAAATACGATACAATTTAAACAATTATCACGGTGTATGTTTAGAAACCCACGATTGCATTCAAATTATTGTATCATATTGGCATTTGTTACACTATTTCAGTATTCACTAAACACCTGTAAACACTATCTAGTACATAAAAATATCGTAAAAGTACAGTATTCAAACACTATCTCGGTATTCTAATTTGATAAAAATATCGTAAGTACAGTTATGCAGCACCACCACCAGCAGGGGCGACAACGGAAACAGCTGCATCAGGCCTGTATAATTCAATGCTCACGTTTGCTGCACTTACTAGTAGGGCTGAGCATCGGTGATATGTGTCAAAATACACATATCTGCATCCTATTTAAACGGGCCAAAAAGACCAAAAATTAACCAAATATGCCAAATATGTTGTGTTTTTGTGTTTTTACATTTGCATGTACGGATATTGATAAAACGGACATAAATGATGACAAAATGGACAAAACTGAGCACGAGATTGAAAAGTCGTCAAAAGCCGATGCCGGGAAAGGAATTTACGAGTTTGGACCGTAAATATGCTCAAGTTGTCAAAGTCAACCCTCAAGAATGTTAAAATGACAAGTTTGGCCCTTGGAAGTAACTTTGAAAAAATGACAAGATTAGTCCCTGAACTTTCAAGAAATGGCAGTTTTGGTCCCTCATGTTTAAAATTAGTTTAAGTTAAATCTTTAACTTAACTAACTGGACTCAAAATAATCCAAAAGCCCAAACACAAAAGCCCAAGTTCACTTGCCTGTGTTTAACTAAACAGAGTCAAACTTGTACAGTACCAAAAAAGTCAAACCAGCTAAAAAACCGCCCCACTGTTTATCTTCTTCTTTCCACCTCCTCACCCCCCCCAGCTGGCTTTATTTACAGCTAATAACTCACCCACACCAACCCACTCAGCCTACCTTATCTCCTTCCCCCCCCCCCAAGCTGTCTTATGTCGATAAACACCCACAACAGTTTTTCCCGCCAAAAATCAAAAGAACAATTGGGATTAAATTAAGCCAAGTGGAAGGATGGGATTAGTCAAATGATGAAGATAGAAGATATTTGTGCTATAAAACACAACTCACACACACATAGATAGGCATTAGATTTTAGTTTTAAATTAAGTAGTTAATTTTAGTCGTATTCATAGTTTATTGTTAAAACTCTTCTGGGTATTGTAATTTCTTAGTAATTTAAGCAATTTCAGTTGTAATTTAAGTTTTCAATTAGAATAATTCTCAGTTTTCATGCTTAATTCGAATTCCCGCCAAAATTGTTCTTTATAAATTTTTATGTTTTAAGCTGTTATAATTGATCAGATAAGTTCTTAAAAGCTTATTAAAGCTTATATAAGTTTACTCCTGTTCTCAATTGTAAAATTTCCAAAAAGTCAAAACGGGTCAACAAAAAGTCAAACTTTAGTCAACCTGCTCATTAAGCTTATTTAGATTCTTAATTAGTGTTCAGTAGTGCTTGTTACATGTTATTGATCATCTTTCTTTAGATAGCTCAGCTTATTCTGGTCTCTTGCTTTGAAAAGCTCAAAACAGCCCTTAATAAGGACTGTTTGGGTTAACTGTCAAAATGGGTCAAATGGGGGGAAAGGAGATAAGGTAAGCTGAGTCATTTAGAACTTGTTAATGTAAGATTGTTGCACATTTGCTAAGATTTGAAGCATCTAAGTCTGTTAGTGCAGTCATAAGGACTGAATTGGTCACATAAGCCATTCCCAGCCATAAGCAGTTTAAGCCCTATTTTTTTTGTGTTTTTAGAAGCCATTTGATCATTTGAGTTCACCTTTAGAGCCTTGACAGGTGCCCCTAAGCCCAAACCAGATTTAGCTCAGCCTGCAATATGCAGACTGCATATTTCTTTATTTTCCATTTTCAGCCTGTAGTTGTTAATTTTTAATTTGCTAGAAATCAATGGTTAAAAGCCAAAAATTTGCATGATTAATCTGAGCTTGCTTATCTATCTATTTGTAATTTTGTTCGATTTTTTTGAATTTTTCTAGACTGCTTAATAAGGGCTTGAAAAAGCCCTTATCTCCCCTGCACTTAGAAGAACAACAGACCTCTATAGGTTACTTAGCTTAATTGAGCTTTTCAGCTTATTTACCTAGTTTTTCTTGAACTTTTAGATTATTTGTATTTACTTCAGTCACTAGTAGCTTATTTATTCTCACTTACAGCTTATCAGTCCTATTGTCATATTACATAGCTTATTTTAGCCAAAATAGCTTACTGTCAGCCATATCAGCTTAATAATAGCTTATTTAGTAATTTAGAAAATATATTTCATTTTTTAAAGTTGTTTATTTATAGCTTAATGTTAAGTAGAAAAAAGAAAAAGTTAAAAAAAAAAAAAAAAAAAAAAAAAAAAAAAAAAAGTTTACAAAAAGGTCTGGGTAGGGATCGAACCCCAGACCTTTAGGATAGAAACACAACACAACACACCTTAACCAACTCTGCCCTTGGGTCTTTTCCGTTTTACTTTGCATAATCTATATATATAACACAGTTTTAATTATTTAGCTTATTTTACATTTACAGCTTATTATAGCTTATTAAAATAAGCTGTCACCTCTCTTGTATTTTTCTTAAGTCTGTAATGTTATAAAGTAATTAAATAAAAATTTCCAGAATTTTTAGAATAGTATTAATATTTATTATCTATTTTTCTTTTTAAAATAGTTTTTAATTCATAATAAATTAAATATTTATCAGAAAAATATAAATCTTTTTTCCAAAATTTTCTTTTAATATGTAGAACCTAGGAAAAATAGTTTGATACCCGTAGAGTTAATATTTCTTAAATTTCACTTTTAGGCTCGGGATTCTCCCGGTACGCGTTAGTTTTCAATTATATTTTACGTTTTTGATTACGTAAGCCTTAGATAGTCGGTTTTCTTGCCTTTTAAATCATTTTTAATTATTGTTCACATATTTTAGATTAGAAACCAATAAATCCCTTTATTTTCACCTTTCAAACACGTTTCAGCGAATCGAGATCGCAAATTCCATTCAACCTTCGTTGGGGATAACGACCCGGGAATACAAGCTTGCCTTGTGTTTCTTTGGAGAAAATACAAATTGATTCTACACCGATCAATCGGGCCAGATCCCGACCTGAACCGACCCGTCCTGACAAATACCGATACTGAAATAAGCATAAGTTACATACCGATACCGAACCGACTAGAAGTCGGGTCGGTTCGAGATCAAACGGGACAGTCGGTTTCGAATTTGGGATTGAGCAGCCAGCCCGAAAATAAGAAAAAAAAGAGCCCAGTAGCCAGCCCAGTAACAGATCTAACTTAGAGATACAGTAGCAGATCCAGTAGATGTTAAACGAATGAGTCGAGATGATATGGTTATACATGAGATGTTAAACGAACGAGTCGAGATGATATTGTTATACAGGAGATGTTAAACGAATGAGTCGAGATGATATGGTTATACACGAGATGTTAAACGAATGAGTCGAGATGATATGGTTATACATGAAATGTTAAACGAATGAGTCGGGATGATATGGTTATACACGAGATGTTAAACGAATGAGTCGAGATGATATGGTTATACACGAGATGTTAAACGAATGAGCCGAAATGGTATGGTTGTACATGAGAAAGAGCCGAGATTATATGGTTTTACACGAGATGTTAAACGAATGAGCCGAGATGATATGGTTGTACACGAGATGTTAAACGAATGAGCCAAGATGATATGGTTGTACATGAGATGTTTAACGAATGAGCCGAGATTATATGGTTTTACACGAGATGTTAAACGAATGAGCCGAGATGATATGGTTGTACATGAGATATTTAACGAATGAGCCGAGATTATATGGTTTTACACGAGATGTTAAACGAATGAGCCGAGATGATATGGTTGTACATGAGATGTTAAACGAATGAGCCGAGATTATATGGTTTTACACGAGACGTTAAACGAATAAGCCGAGATGATACAAATGTACATGAGATGTTAAACGAATGAGCCGAGATGATATGGTTGTACACGAGATGTTAAACGAATGAGCCAAGATTATATGGTTTTACACGAGATGTTAAACGAATGAGCCGAGATGATATGGTTGTACATGAGATGTTAAACGAATCAGCCGAGATTATATGGTTTTACACGAGATGTTAAACGAATGAGCCGAGATGATATGGTTGTACATGAGATGTTAAACGAATCAGCCGAGATTATATGGTTTTACACGAGATGTTAAACGAATGAGCCGAGATGATATGGTTGTACATGAGATGTTAAACGAATCAGCCGAGATTATAACTTTTCTGAAACTCGTTGAACTTGTTAGGATTGAAATACAGTGGATATCTTGTTGAAACGTGCACGTTATGCATTTATCGAGCCAGCACAACCTAAAACACGCGAAACGAATCGAATCTGTCAAACAAATTAATTTCGAGAAAGTTATGCATATTTATACTCGTTTTTATTGGAAAAATTATTTCGGACACAGTGGCGCAAGTTTCATAATTTTTCGAGTCCGTTTGATACGTAGAATGGGCCCACAATCCCACATTGCTTTATTATAAAAGAATCACAAATTGGCACAACCAACCCCTGAACCTAATTACCCCATCTTCACAAACTAAGGTTAAATTACAAGAATGGTCCCTGTGTATTATAAATACCCAAATTAGGGTTTCCCTTTTTATTATTATACATCACTGCCGGATTCCACTGTTCCGGCGTCACCACATTTCCGGCCAAAAATTTCCGGCGAGCCCTTCTTGATACCGCCGCGTAGATCGAGACCATGGGAGCATTTCTGGAGCATTTGGAGCCTAGAGGCGTTAGTTTGACCGTGTTTGAAGCCACCACAGCCGCTCACCACCAGTTCACCACCACGCGCCGCCATCTTCTCCCCCACCTTTCTCTCTCGATAGGTAATCCAACGCGCCATCATCTTTACCTATTTCGTAATTTTAATAAAACCCTAGCCGGTTTTAAATTTATGACAACGTTTTTTGAGTTCTAAATTAATTAAAACTTAATGTTTATAAACAATCTTGTGTGGATTCATGTTTTTAAACCCAAAACCCGTCCGATTCGTGGTTGAGTCGACTTGACTCAGTGAGTCAACCCGACCGAGTCAACTCACTGAGTTGAGTTGCCTCGTGTATCTTTGTTTTTCTTCGTGTTTATTTCAGTCATTATGTAGAGTTTATGTTGTATGATTTCTGATGTGGTTTGCGTTTGGGTCTCGGTTTTGGATTTGTACATATATGCGTATGGGTGATACTGGTTATGTCTATTCATTGCTTATTGACTTAGCTTATTTATTAACTTATGGTTTAGTTAGTTTTACTCACTATTTGATTATGACACCACCAGGGGGGGTGTCTTGGTTCGAGTCAGCAGGTAAACAACCCACGTAGGGTTAGGTCACGAGCCATGGGGCTCGGTTTTAGTTTTGGGTCTTCAGTTCTGTGGGTTACTTATTTGAATAAGGGGGCTGCTATGTTTAGAATGAGGATGTGGTGTTGGCCGCAGTTGCGACAAGAAACACGTATAGGGAAGAAGTCCACCTGCTCGTCTTTTTTTTAATGGTATGGTTGCAATTTTTTATTTTCTACAACAGAGACTCTCAGCCACCCTACTCTGAGTAAAAAGTTTCATTTGATTAACACATGTTGAAAACACCAATTGATTTCATATGTTAGACCACTTTATGATTGCGGGTTGTATTTATGAAATTCTTAGATTTGGTAGTTGCATTTGTCAAAACTGTGACTACTGCACAACAATCTGATTTACATATGCTATGTTGAATATTAATCATACTTATATACTTTTTGGAAATTTTGTATGCTGTATATATTGTTTTACTGTTTTATCTCTTATCTTCTGAATTAGTTAAGATTTAGAACATTAAACCGAATTCTAGTTTTCCATCATAATTTGGTTAACTTGTCAAAGTTAATGTACTATTAATGCCTATTACTTGAAAATGACTAAATCTGAGACCTTTTTCTTTATTTTATCAGCAACCTGCTATCAACGTTTTGAAAGAGATTCGAGTTTTCCTGGAAAAGAATCCTTCTGAAATAGTAACTGTAATCATTGAAGATTATGTTACCACTCCAAAGGGTCTAACTAATGTCTTCAATGCTGCTAAAGAGAGATGAAGATGGTCGTATTGAGATTGATTGCCAAGGACAAGGTGTGTTGTTTGTGGAAGCTGAGTCTGATGGTGTCATCGATGATTTTGGTGACTTTGCACCCACGTTAGAGCTAAGGAAGCTTATTCCTGCCGTTGATTACTCACTAGGGATTGAGTCGTATTCTTTGCTTGTCTTACAAGTAACTTACTTCAAATGTGGGGGAGTTTCGCTAGGAGTTGGCATGCAACATCATGCTGCGGATGGTGCATCCGGGCTACACTTCATCAACACGTGGTCTGACATGGCTCGTGGCCTTGACATCACTCTCCCACCCTTCATAGACCATGTCTCAGCTGATCAAATCCGGTACTATTGATCTTATAGAATGTGCTTATTTTTAGCTTAAGGCCTTATTTAATATTAATCGTTTTCTCCAAATATAAGCAGATAGGCACCTTGCAATATATGCTCATTCAAACACTTTAAAAATGCTTATATCTTTACAAAATACGCACTAAGCTAATACTAGCATAAAAATATGCAATCCCAAACATCCCCTTAAGTTGCTTGATACACATTTTGGTAGTTTGACTATTCTGTATGCGTACACTGAACAAGGGTTAGGTTACCAGCAAAATAAGTTACTGGATATGCGTTTAATGAAGGTATTAGTACGTAACCAAAGAGAGCCACTTAACCGAACATCTTAAGTTTATTGCCCTCATTGAATGTAAATTAGTATATTGTTACCTAAATGGGTCAAGAATGAAAATTAGTATCTCAGTCTAGTAACGAACGAGTTTCCATATGCTATATGTTCAAGAGATAGACATGTTCAAATGATTAGACTTGAACAATTTTTAAGTAAAGACATTATATAGTCACATTATAAAGGGCTGGTCTAAGAAAATACTGGTTTCCTGCAGCTCGAATGCCAAGCGATGGTAGTGATTGGCCAACAGTTGATCACATGGCCCGCTAAAATTGGCGTTTGGTTGTTTTTACATCGAAATCTTCTAAAGAGGCTACAGAAGGGATTGCATACGCGTGGAAGTACTTGGTCGAGAACCAATGTGAGTTATGTCAAGTGTTAACTTTGTTGGTCGTTATTCTATTTCTTGCAACTTCCAACATTTTTGATAAAATCTCTCAAACTTCTAAGATTTTTGAACTTGATTATTTTTTTATCAATCTTCGAGAGTTTTGTGTTAGATATAAAAGCTGGATACCTGAATTAGATTTTGGCAAAATTGGTTACCTTATATGAAAATTCCTTTTAAAATATATCTTCGCTGTGTAACACTTTACTGGACTCTGGAATTTCAGATGGAACAGATGGGATGAAAAGTGGTTTATGCCCTAATCGTGCTGAGTCTGCTGCTATGAACACTACATCAAGGTCACTGGTTTTAATGAACAACTTTCCAGATACCCCAGATATTACCCAAGCTTGCAAGTACAACTCAGACCCATTGATGAGCATGATGAACACATGTCATGATGTAGCTGGTAAACGGTTGCCTAATTTCATTGCTGTCGACTTTTACAAGGTATTCTCCATAATTCTTTGGGTAATTTAGTTTGATGTTAGTTGATATACATTAAAGGGGGGAAGTGGAAGTGTTGAAAACTGGTTGTAACACTAAATATTTTGGTGTGGGTTGAAACATGACGTGTCGACTCGAAAAGCTTTTTTTGCAATGTTTCTTTAGTTTATTTTATAAAACTTGACTCGTTAGAGAAAATGCACAAATTGTCTCCATTTGCCACAATTGCAGAATGTGTTGGTGCAACCATAGCATGGCCTTGTCCCTTTATCTCGGTATGTCTTTGTTAAACTTGTAATTTTAATAACATGAAGCTTAATGCTTACACATGGATGTTTATTTGTAGGTGGTCCGTGAGGATTGAGAAAGGATGCATGATGACCCCGGACTAAGCTTCTTGTTAATTTAATTTCTTGTTTAATGTTACAAGACTTTATGTTGAATAATGTCTATACCTTATTTATGTTTAGTGCTTTTGTTATGACAATTGCTTATTTGAAATACAATTTCGTTTTATTCATTTAATAATTAGTTGATCTTTTATTCATATCGTAATAATAGAGTGTGCATGCTGAAAATAACGTCCTATCATATGACTTGTCAGGACTTTGAAATTGTCCTATTAAACTTATTAACCGTCCTAACAATAAACTTTTAAGGACGCTTAACATTGTAAAAGTGTCCTAATATGTTGTTATTAGGACGTTATTTAGGTTGTTAATAGACATTTTATACGACCAAAAAATTGGTTTCATAATCTTCTTTGAGATATTAGAACCCTTTTCTTGGTGCTAAAGTAGCTATAATGTTACATGATAAGCGTCCTAACAATTATCTTTTAAGTACGCTTGTATGTGTATCAAAAGATTAAAATTAGGTAACCACATGTTAGAACATTGTAAAAGTGTCATAATATGTTGTTATTAGGACGTTATTTGGTTGTTCATGGACATATTATGCGACCATAAATTTGGTTTCATAATCGTATTTGGGATATTAGGACCCTTTTCTTGGTGTTAAAGTAACTATAATGTTATATGATAACCGTCCTAAGAATCAACATTTAAGGACGCTTGTATGTGTATCAAAAGATTAAAAGTAGGTTACCACATGTTAGAACATTGTAAAAGTGTCCTAATATGGTTTTATTAGGACGTTATTTGACCTATTATGCGACCATAAAATTGGTATCATAATCTTATTTGAGTTATTAGGACCCTTTTCTTGGTTGCTAAAATAGCTATGATGTTGCATCATATGCGTCCTAACAAACTTTTAAGGACCTTTTTAAGTGTGTCAAAAGATTAAAAGTAGGTAAGCACATGTCAAAACATTGTAAAAGTGTCCTAATATGGTTTTATTAGGACGCTATTTGGGTTATTCATAGTCATATAATACGACCATAAAATTGGTTTCATAAGGTATTTGAGATATTAGGACGCTTTGGACCTATTACGACCGCCTTACATGAAACGCTTTCATCCTTGGTCCTATTAAATGAAAGGTTCTAAAAAGTACCATTTTATGACGCTTATGGGGGTCCTAAAAAACCACTTTTCTTGTAGTGTGGCAACCAAATACAACTTTAATCAGTAAACATTAACAAACCCAAACTCCACTAACAAAATACTAAATAGCATGACCCCATATAAAAAACTGAAAATGTTCACCTTCCATAAGAAAATCCAAATTCATAGGTTATATAAGCTATATAATGGCGCAAAACCATATATATGACAATAACACTTACAGCTTGTTTATCACAAGTCACAAGACGAAACATACACAGCCACATCAAATAGCTGCAAGCCTGCAACAAAGACGACATAAGTATCCATACATGACTAGAGCTAACACTACAACATTCGACACTTTCGGCTGGGACTTTTTTTGCCTTTCGGCGGGGACATGTCCCCGCCAGTACCCTTTCGGCGGGGACATGTCACCGCCGAAACGCCGCCGCGGCTAGACCGTCGCTGATACATCCCGCGGTGACTTTTACACACTTTCCGCGGGGACACATGGGTCCCACTGGTTTCTGGGTGGTCAAAGTTAGTCCAACGTGGCAATACTTTTCGGCGGGGACATGTCCCCGCCAAAAGGTATATAATTAAATAAAAAGTTAATTAATCAACTCATTAATTAATTTGATTATAGGATTTTCGCGGGGACATGTCCCCGCAGAAAACCATTTTAATATAGATTCTTTTTACTTTTGGCGGGGACGAGTCCCCGCAGAAAAGTATTTTAATATAAATCTTTTTACTTTCGGCGGGGACATGTCCCCGCAGAAAGTACCTGACCCATTTTGCAGCAAATTGCTGCAAAATGGGTAATTCCAGGTTTTTTCCGCAATGGGTGCAGAAAAAACCTCTCCAATGCAGCATATATTACACAATCCTGCTGTTACCCATTTCACCAACTTCGCCAAAACAACAAACTCGCCAACAACACCAAATTAAAACCAAATTCGCTAAATACAACAACACCAAATTCAAACAAAATTCACTAAAAATAATATTAATTCGCTAAACAATCCAAATTCGCTAAACATAATCATATGGATCCAAATACGCCAAAAACGGTTCAAAAACCGTGATCCACATGATATTCTACAAAACTATACATAAGCTAGCGAGGAACAAGTTAGTTGGGAATCCTAACACATAATAATCCATCTAAATATACACAGCTATGTCCAATAAACCAAAACAAATATAAAGTGTCTCATCCGACCCATAAACTAATCCCCATTCTCCCCACCATCCCCATTACCCCCACTACCCCCAGCTCCCTGACTACCCTCCCCTGCAGGTCTAGACTCACCCGGCGATGCATTCTGGGATCCTGATGTCCCCGGCAATCCCGCTGCTAGCTCCCCAGGAAAACCCGGCTGTCTCCTCGCCCAATTCAGAATCATCTGCAGCGTGTTCTCCTGCTGCGCCAGCGCGCTCCCCTGCTGCGCCACGGTCTCGCGCAGAGAGGACGAGGAGGCTTCCTCACGAGCTCGTGAGGAGCTAAGAGTCGTCCTATGACCACCTCCAGGTAAAACTGGACCTATGCCAGGAATATGCCCCCTCTGCTTGCCACCGATCACCTGGCTCAGGATCTCCGTATCCGACATACGCGTCCCAGAGGAGGTGCTCTCTGACCGCAGCCGAATCATCTCATTCTGTTTAGTTACAAAAAAACAAGAAAAGTAATATATAAGTCATGATTTATTATATTGCATTAATGTTGGTGAGTTTTTGGAAATAAATTATACTTACGTATCTAGATTCGGCCTCCTCAGACTCCCAGACCTCCCCTCTGGTATGGGTATGTCTGTACAAGTCAATATGATCTCGAGTATCCTGGGTGTCGGGGTCGGGGGAGCTCAACTGTTTATAAATAAAATCAATCAATACTCACCCAACACTATATATATAAATAAAATGATTAAAAAGTGTCTTACAAAGTTATCAGCTATGACAGCCAGGGAATGTGATCCATGACGGGTGGCAGTCTTCATTTTGCTCCTGTTTTGGCTGTTGATCTCCCCTATCTTCAACTTCTTAGGGTCGCTCCAGTGATCAATCTGCTTATTATAAATAATAAAAACTATTATATAAATGCCTAACACACTTTATGTTTGTAATGGTGTAGTGCACGAATGAAAAAAGTCTTACATAAGTTTAATATATACAGTAATACTAATGAATGAAAAAAGAATTCAAACATATGCTAATGTATCACATAGTTGTGCACCAAATTCCTAAGCAGATCAGGATTGTAAATAATTCACACAGTTGACAGAACTTTAGTTTAGCCCGTGTATATTGCTTTTAGAAGTTGTTGTCATTTCTGTATTTGCGAACAACGGAACAAGAGGTGTTAATCTGTAAGTGTAGTGCGTCGGATGAATATCTAGGCAAAACCAAAACAGACCAAAACACTTCTAACACTTCTAACACTTCAACGCAATTTTGACAGCAGACCCCGGTAACACTTCTAACATGTAAGGATTTATTTTGCAGTTCCGAGGATGATGATGCTGGTGTATTAGCTCCCCTGCTAACTAAGTGAGTGAATATAACTGAAATTTGTACATATGTTTTGCTTAGATGACTCCTAATGTATTACTTCAATATATGAAACAGCCAACTAAAATCAACCTGCTACCCTTATTTCATAAGCAAAATTATAATGGTTACATGAATAGACTAACAAATTAATCAATATAAACTTTTGGCGGGGACATGTCCCCGGTAACACATAAACACAAAAAAAAAAATATATATATATATATATATATATATATATATATATATATATATATATATATATATATATATATATATATATATATATATAAAGAAAACCTCGGTTGTGGTCTCGGCTTTTTGGCGGCTAGATGTTCTCAGCAGCAAGTATACCTAAAAAAAATTAACATATAAAAAAAAATATATATATATATCAAGAAATTAACAAAAATTAACAAATGACAAAAAATTAAAAACAAATAACAAATTAAAAAGATAACGAAAATTAAAAAAAAAAAAAAAAAAAAAAAAAAAAAAAAAAAAAAAAGCTAAAATTACTCACCAAAAGAATTAAACGGGAAGAAATTAAACGGAAATGAGAGGAGGAGAAAAGAATTAAACGGGAGAGGAGGGGAGGAAAGAATTAAACGGGAGAGGAGGGGAGGAAAGATGTGCACAGTGGTGCGAGTGTGGTGTTGTGGTGGTGGAGATGGTGGTGTTGTGGTGGTGGAGATGGTGGTGTTGGTGGTAGAGATGGTGGTGTTAGTGGTGGAGAAGCAGATCGAACGCGCAAGCAGAAGTGAAGGAGATGAGTTTTTTTTTTTTTTTTTTCTAAGTGTTAGATCTGAAAACTAATATATGGGGTTAGTTTTAGGAATTACTTTCTGCGGGGACATGTCCCCGCAGAATGTAAAAGCTTATTTTAATATTACTTTTTTGCGGGGACAAGTCCCCGCTGAAAGTAAAAAAATATCGCAAAAACCTTTGGCGGGATAAAGTAAATGCTACGAGGGAAACTTGATTTTTTTGGGAAATCTTTCTGCGGGGACATGTCCCCGCTGAAAGTATTTTGTAAATTATTTTTAATTAATTTAAACCTTTTAAAATGAATATTAATTCTTTTAGATTTAACTAAAAATTTTCTAAATGATATTTTATTAATTTAAAACTTTTTAAAATTATTTACATCACTTTTACCTAATACACGAGTTGTTTAACGAACGAGCCGAGATGTTATTGTTACACACGAGATGTTTAACGAACGAGCCAAGATGTTATGGTTAGGCACGAGATGTTTAACGAACGAGCCGAGATGTTATGGTTACACACGAGATGTTTAACGAACGAGCCGAGATGTTATGGTTAGGCACGAGATGTTTAACGAACGAGCCAAGATGTTATGGTTAGGCACGAGATGTTTAACGAACGAGCCGAGATGTTATGGTTAGGCACGAGATGTTTAACGAACGAGCCGAGATGTTATGGTTACACACGAGATGTGTAACGAACGAGCCGAGATGTTATGGTTACACACGAGATGTTTAACGAACAAGCCAAGATGTTATGGTTAGGCACGAGATGTTTAACGAACGAGCCAAGATGTTATGGTTAGGCACGAGATGTTTAACGAACGAGCCGAGATGTTATGGTTACACACGAGATGTTTAACGAACGAGCCGAGATGTTATAGTTACACACGAGATGTTTAACGAACGAGCCAAGATGTTATGGTTAGGCACGAGATGTTTAACGAACGAGCCGAGATGTTATGGTTACACACGAGATGTTTAACGAACGAGCCGAGATGTTATGGTTACACACGAGATGTTTATAGAACGAGCCGAGATGTTATGGTTAGGCACGAGATGTTTAACGAACGAGCCAAGATGTTATGGTTAGGCACGAGATGTTTAACGAACGAGCCGAGATGTTATGGTTACACACGAGATGTTTAACGAACGAGCCGAGATGTTATGGTTAGGCACGAGATGTTTAACGAACGAGCCGAGATGTTATGGTTACACACGAGATGTTTAACGAACGACCCGAGATGTTATGGTTACACACGAGATGTTTAACGAACGAGCCAAGATGTTATGGTTAGGCACGAGATGTTTAACGAACGAGCCGAGATGTTATGGTTACACACGAGATGTTTAACGAACGAGCCGAGATGTTATGGTTACACACGAGATGTTTAACGAACGAGCCGAGATGTTATGGTTACACACGAGATGTTTAACGAACGAGCCAAGATGTTATGGTTAGGCACGAGATGTTTAACGAACGAGCCGAGATGTTATGGTTACACACGAGATGTTTAACGAACGTGCCGAGATGTTATGGTTAGGCACGAGATGTTTAACTTTCCCACCAAAACTTTCCCACCAAAACTTTCCCACCAAAAATTTCCCGCCAAAACTTTCCCACCAAAATGCTGGCGCCAAAAATTTCCCACCAAGACCTGCTCTTATATACTAACATCTTATCCACACAACTTCGCAACCTCTTGTACTCAAAACCACTTAACCTCACAACCACAAACACACACTGTTATCATGGTAAAGATGGCGGAATTTGAAGCTTTTGCTTGTCCTTGTAAACGAGGAGACGTAATTCTGCGAGAATCGCATAAACCTTACTCCCTTGGTAAACAATACTATGCGTGTCCTTTTTCAAAGGTGAACAATTACATACTTTTTTGTGTGTTATATAAATAATTTGGTTAGTTGTTAAAAATAATAGTTTTTACTCTTTAACAGGGTGGGACAAAGGAGTATGGATGCGATTTTTTTTTTATGGAAGGAGGAACGACTAGCCAAAATGACCGGTTCTCTTGGAGCTTTAACGCCTCCAACTCATTCCGCAAGATCATCCATAACTCCAACTCGTTACACTGCAGGACCTTCAACATCGAGTCCTGGAAATACAGAGTGCTCAAACTGCATCAAACTGAATCACCAGATAATGGTACTCAATAAAATGCTAGAAGTGTATATGCATCCAGACAAACACACAACTGATTCAGCTGCCTTATTTCATGACCTTTATAATGACATGCTAGGTGATATGGGAAATCTTCGTATGTAGGTTGTTGTTGTTGCTGTTATTGTTGTTGTTGTTGCTGTTATTGTCGTTGTTGTTGTTTGTTGTGTTATTGTTGTTGTTTAATAAAATGTTGTTGTTGTTGTGAAAACTGATGTCGAACATGCTTTATATTTTTAATTCGTACACTTTAAAATGTTCCAATGATGTTGTTGTTGCTGTGAAAACTTAAGTATCCATCAAGATTCAACCATAAGGGGCCGTTTGGTTTATGTTGTCCAAACAGGGCCGTTTGGTTTATGTTGTTTTGTTAACAGTAGCCCACAAGGGCCGTTTGGTTTATGCTGTCTAAAGAGGGGTGTTTGGGATTGCTTATTTCCTACACCAAAAGGGTGTTTGGGTTTATGACCTTATTTGAAGAAACAATATCACAATTAACAAACACACAACTGATTAAGCTGCCTTATTTCATGACCTTTATAATGACATGCTAGGTGATATGGGAAATCTTCGTATGTAGGTTGTTGTTGTTGCTGTTATTGTTGTTGTTGTTGCTGTTATTGTCGTTGTTGTTGTTTGTTGTGTTATTGTTGTTGTTTAATAAAATGTTGTTGTTGTTGTGAAAACTGATGTCGAACGTGCTTTATATTTTTAATTCGTACGCTTTAAAATGTTCCAATGATGTTGTTGTTGCTGTGAAAACTTAAGTATCCATCAAGATTCAACCATAAGGGGCCGTTTGGTTTATGTTGTCCAAACAGGGCCGTTTGGTTTATGTTGTTTTGTTAACAGTAGCCCACAAGGGCCGTTTGGTTTATGCTGTCTAAAGAGGGGTGTTTGGGATTGCTTATTTCCTACACCAAAAGGGTGTTTGGGTTTATGACCTTATTTGAAGAAACAATATCACAATTAACAAACACGAAGGCAAACATTTTATTTAAAATACGCAAGAGTTCTCAAACGAAAAACTCGACAACCAAACGAAACAACTCAAACTAAACAACTCGACAACCAAACGAAACAACTCAAACTAAACAACTGGACAACCAAACGAAACAACCCGTTTATTTTTTTTTGCGGCTACTTCCCGCTCTGCTGGAACTCGCACCATCTTTTCCCTTCCTTGCTCTCATTTCCTTGATACGTTGAGCTTCAGCAGCACGTTGAGCTTCAGCAGCACGTTGAGCTTCAGCAGCATCTAGCTCTTCCAAATACTCTCTATAGTACGGCTTTCTCCTCAACCATTCCAGAATCTTGTCTCTCTGCCACGGTGCACAGTTCTCATAAGAACCATATTCATCAAAAATTTCCCAGCCCCAATGAAGTATAATTTCATTATACAGGAGCTCGTGTGATAAAGCCTTTGACCATTCCTGTTCCGGCGTTAAACCATCCATTGTTATGTGTGTTTTTTGTGTGAATTTACGTGTTTTGTGATAACTTTATTATACGATATATATAAGTAAAAAATTGGCGGGGTAAAATGAAAATTTGGCGGTAATACTTTCGGCGGGGACATGTCCCCGCCAAAAGACACTAATTTTGGCGGTAATAAACTTACCTTTTGGAGCCAAAATAATTAAGCTTTTCCGCGGGGACATGTCCCCGCAGAAAGGTAGAGAGGGAAAAATGCGCGGGAACAATTAAGCGCTCCAAGTTTGGTCAAACTTCAACAAATATGTGAAATACTTTCGGCGGGGACATGTCCCCGCCGAAAAGGTGCGTTGAAAATTTTATAAATGGTCAGCGAGACTTTATGCCAGGTCAGCACATATTTTGTCGTTTAGTGACTTTCGGCGGGGACAGATGCGTCCCCGCCAAAACAGTGGTCGCCCGTTCTATGTTTTGTTGTAGTGCAAGCATACAATAATAGATATGGTAATCTAGATCTTGCATTTCTTTTTGAGGAGTGTTCCTCATTCTGAAGGCTGGCCTTAGCCATGTTACAGTTTCCGAACTACCAACACTCTCTGAATCATTGTAATCATCTGAATCAGTATAAGACTTAATGCCAGCCTGAAAACAAAAGAAATTGACCAAAAAAGTGAGTTAAAGTTTGTTGAAAGATAATCTACTTGCGGTTTTTATTCATTAATTGTAAATAGGATTTATTACTTTTCTTCTGCAAGACTTAATTCCTGTAATTCATTAAATACTTGCGAGACTCAAGAGGATGACAAAATTGATCGATTTATGTCATGTACTCACATGCCTCTATATATCACACTACAACTCCAATCAAACCAATATTCATTTTACATAAATGATTTTTACCTGTCATATGGATCAACCGTCCGGACTTTATTCTTGTATTTATCAAGATTGATCCCTCTAACATCTTCTAAATACAACATGAACATAAGATAACTATTCTCCAACACACTGTATGTTCTGTACTTCACATTCGGATTATACTAAAAATCCAGTAACATGATCTTCTATGATCAACCGAGAATAAACAGTTACAGTTAATAACCATTCCTTAGAAAAAAAAAAAAAAAAGAAAGAAAGAAAAATTCCTTTGAAATGTCACTACATTTATTCATTATAATCCATAGATTGTTTCACAAAAGCCAGATGTACAATGAAAAGGTAATTAATCTGCATGCCTATGCTCGTAAACTGGGATAATTGGATTACAGCAAATGAATATTATTATTATCCGTCCAAGCACAAAATTTGTGTAGGGTTATCGATCAAATTAAGAGTGATGTCATCACCATGAAGACTAACTAGCCCATATAAATCTATTTGAGTAGATACCATATGAATATTCCCTTTTGAATTATGTGTCGATAAGCAAATCTGTAATCCGCAATTTATAAATTTATAAACCAAAAAATGAGGAGACGCAATCCTTTCTTTCTGATAATGCAGCACAAAAGGAATTACAATTAAATAAGTCACTGAATTTACCTTTAGCACATTCCCTATCAACTTTAGAGTACTTTTTGATCAAGCTCTTGAAATCATTGTATGCATCGATAAGCTTTTGCTTATCGCTATCCATGTTCCTATCAAACAAAACACACTTATATCAGCGAAAAAAAAGTACGTATTCATTTCATTTTCGACAACAAAAACCCTTATTTTCTATTTTAAGAAAAAGATATAGTAATGCTGGTTAATGGATTAGAAAAATTCCCACAAGATTACAAATCTAAACAAGTTTTGTAGAAAAGACTAGTGGATTCATAAACAATTGAACTGTAGCAAATATACATATATACCTGAACAAATATGAGTTCTGGCTATGAGATGACCCAAGGAAAGACTTATGTATAAATTTGAGGCTATTTACAGTGCCACTCACTACATGAACTTTAAGCATTGTTTATGATATGGAACAAGGAATCTTATTGCAAACTTTTTGGTGATTAAAATTCTTTTTTGCCCTCTATATCACCTTCTACCATTTTATAGGGAACTTACAGTATAATGTGCTTTGTTAAATATAGGTGACTTAATAAAAATGTGAAATTTAGGAACACCAGGATATAATTTTTGATACACAAACATTGTTCATCTAATAGTCACACCTTGGATTAAAGACATTTCCAGCTACTTCGATCTCTGGATTGGCAATTATAAAAAGTTTGTTTCTGAATTATCAATATAATGAAAATACTTATAAAACGATCAGAAATCATTCTAGTAATACCACAAACAGCTTGTCCTTTAAATTAACCATGCGACGAAACAGGCGCCGCTACATATCATAAATAAAACAAAGAGGGCATAAGTACCCATGACTAACTTAACACATAAACTAAAAACGATGTAAATCTAGATCATAACTATTCTTAGAACATGTTCCCATTCTTGGAAGATATGTTTTCTTTTCCAGTTTCCTAACAACCCCTCTTGGCCTTTTCCAAGGTCTCTGCCTTGGCCATTGCCTCGCCTTTTTCCTTGGCTATCTCTGCCGCCAAGCGGTCACAAGGACACGCATAATTTGTGACGCAAATCTCGCTAAGAAAACAAAAGAAAAAAGAAACGAGTCAGTAATTAACTTCTGCTGCCAGACAAAAACTTATGGTATTTCAACTTTCAATTAATTTTTCCCGTTTTCTCTTGGTGGTAGCACGAGCCTTATCCTCAACCAAAGATTTACCTTGGAACTTTGACTTAGAAGTAACACATGGCGTCTCCTTTACCGGAGATGTACATGAAGAAGCACCTGATATCAAAAACACAAAATTAACATTTGCTTTATTTTACATTCTGATTATTACAAAAACTCAGTTCACATAATCATATATCTTCTTTTAGTACATTAAATAGAATAACATTGTAACAAATTTACACACCTTAATTTATTTAATGTAAATAACCTGGTAATTTACCTTCACTTGAATCCTCGTCCTCATATCCAAAGTACTTTTCATTCAAAATCTTTTCGAACCCCACTGAATAAGCCTCTGCATTCTTCTTTAACCACTTGGAATCCATGTCCTGGCAAACAAACACAATGAACTTATAACGTACAGATTAGCATCTAGCGACGAATAAATAGTATTTCTTTCTATCACCAAATGAAACACTAAAAACACCCTTAGCTTTCCTTTTTTTGTTTAAAACCCTTATAAAAATGATTATTCAAAAACAAAAGCGGATTTGATTCATGCAAACATATGAGTTACAGAAAATCCAGATATACAAGAAGAAATGAAATGGATTAGTGTTTGTTGATATAAGAAGAGAAACTTTAGTTAAGGATATAGACATACTTGAAGAAATAGGTTTATTTCGCTAGCTATAGAAATGATAAAAGGAATTGAAGGCTTGTGTCTAAATGTCGGGGTGTCTAGGGGTATTTATAATGCCACTCACTACATGATACTAAAATATTGTTGTGGTACGTTACACAACGTATCTTTGTGTTTTTGGAATGTTTGAGCATTAAAATTTTGAAATTATATCTTTTCCCGTGTAAAGATTGCGTTTACATGGTTTATCATTTTTTACTACTTCTACTTTATCAAGTAGTAATTAGACTCATTGTAAAAAACTAGATGAATACTCGCGCAAAGCGATGATGTATAGCAGTAAATAATAATACTTGCGAAATCGTGATTCTGGTTCGACCCTTGATGCAAAGCGTGTACTTTTTGAAAATACAAAAGCTTGTGTTTTTTAAAATTAATATAGTGTGTATTTTTGAAAGTTGTCGAGTTAGAATTGATCAAGAAAAAACATAATTTAAGTTGCCAAGTTTATGAAAAATTGTCAAGTTTAAAGGATACTTAGAGGTAATTTAGGCAAACTACATTAATTTAAGTTTCAAGTTTCAAGATTCAAGAAAACACATGCACTTTGTATAAGTAGTAGAGATGTGAATTGTTTAAAATAAAACTGAAAACTTAGATTTTATGTTGGTGCTCAAACGATGGAAGAAACACAGTGTATTGTAGTTAATTTCTAACGTCTTGCTAGCTAGTATGTGAGATGTATTCATCTTCGCGGTTACGGAACCCTACAAATTTACGATAAACTAATTAGAACAAACGTTAACACAGGTGTAAAGTTTTAAAGTATAATGAAACATGATAAATTAGGATTACCCACCTAAGCTTTCCTCTTCAACTCTCCTATGTTGTTGTTGCTCCTATCAAGATACCTATAAACATATTGGACACTGAGATTTTATGACTCGATGTTTTTCTCGAACAGCCAAACAGTAACAGTACCAGAAAGTTTTTTTGGAACAAAAGTTATCATCTCGCGCATTGCAACTGATATTTAACTTTTTGCTAATATGTCGAGTGAATTTATCTTTACAATTTAGGTCCTACGGATCTTGGATCAATCGAGATGAACGTGTTTGAGTATGCACAACAGAATTGTACAGTGACTCTTTGGAAACAGAGGGTAGGATTGTTTTAATATAAACACACAATAATATATATTATTCCACACTATAAATCTGTACATAAGATGGCTATTTATAGCCTTACATCCACAGTTAATTAACCGCTAAAAACTAACTAATAACTACCATAACCATCTAACTAACTAACCGCCATAACTAAACAAACTGTCACAACTGTTAAGATTTTGGCGCCTTTTTTCTTTTCAGTTTGACTTTTATATTTCTTATGATTTCTTGATTAATTTGATTCCAACATTCACTCCCCTAATCAAGAAATCGTAATCTTTACTCTGTTCTTGTCCACCTTTGATTGCAGCCTCGCTCTTTCTTCTTTATCATTATCCTTTCATTCTCGTTTTAAATTCTGATCGCCTTGTTACTTGTCCGGTCTTTCATGTTCAGTTTCCTTTTATCGTTCCATGGATGATCTTCCTGATCATCGTCCTTGTTCATATCTTTTTCCAGTGCATCCTCAATTCCAGCATCTACCTTTTCCTTGCCCTGTGGTTCTTTTCCATTAGCAGTCCCACTGCTACTCCCACTACAACAAAATGAAGCTAAGGTAACACTCTTAAAATGTTGCATTATGTCTTTAAAATGTTGCATTATGCCTAATACAACACTTTACTAAGTGCTACGTTATGTAACGTTGCCTTAGATATATGCAACACTTTTATTGGATTATGCGACTCTTTTTGAAAGTGTTGCCCATATTTAGCAAGTGCAATACTTTAGTTCGCAACATTATTTAAACTCAAACGCAACATTTTTTACCCTTTAAGTGCAACACTTATATACTCGAATGCAACATATTTTATATCAAGTGCAACACTTTTAGATTCAGAATACAACACTTTCTGTATTGAAATGCATCACTTTTTCATTTGTCACCATTAAGTACGCAACACTTTGATGTATCAAGTGTGACACTTTTTGTTGTTTTCTACCATGTATACGTCAATATGTGCAACACGTCTTTAATTAATATGTAACACTTTTTTCATGCAACAGAATCCTATATACAAATTGATATATATTTTCCTTTCGAAAATGAAAATAATAAAATACAGCAGTTTGACAAATATATCCAATGTAAAATAACTAAAATACATTGTCAAAGAAAAAATAAAATTTATCTAATTACAGTTCTTGAAATCTTTGACATCTTCTCTGCAAATCTCCACTCAAAGCCTGAAGTATGCCCAAACAACGTTGCCTCCTACACAAGATAATATACAGTTAGTTTTTTTTCTTCATACTGTGGAATAAAAAGTCTAGCTACCATTAACTCTTATAAATCTATAACATGTGAAAATTCGAAAAACAAATCAAGAAGATTTATTGTGAAACACTACAAGAAAACATACAACAGGCGACTAAATCCATGCCGACGACCCAATGTCGTCGGCACCATACGCAAAACGACAAAAAATTGGCTTGACTCAGCCAAGGCTGCGTTGAATTTTTAAGGTAGAATATTACCGACGACATGTCGTCGATATCATAACAACATGTTTGACTTTCACTAAACCTGGTGAAAAAATGGGCGGGAATTTGACCCGCCAAAATAATGTCGATGACATGTCGTCGGCGGGATATAAACACACAAATAATTGTGATTAGCGTGGGATTAGCGAATGATTAATAATTAATAAGCCTTAAGTTTAACGGCGCCGACGACATGACGTCGGTAACTATTTAAGTCAAAATTTTGACTTTTCCCGCGTGTGAATTATAGCGAATAATTGGGCGGGTTTTTTTTCCCGCCTTCACGACGCCGACGACATGACGTCGGCAATATAAAAAAATAAACGGGTCGTTTCGTTTGATCTGTTTCGTTTGGTTGTCGAGTTGTTTAGTTTGAGTTGTTTCGTTTGGTTGTCGAGTTGTTTAGTTTGAGTTGTTTTGTTTGGTTGTCGAGTTTTTCGTTTGAGAACTCTTGCGTGTTTTAAATAAAATGTGTGCATTCGTGTTTGTTAATTGTGATGTTGTTTCTTCAAATAAGGTCATAAACCAAAACACCCTTTTGGTGCAGGAAATAAGCAATCCCAAACACCCCTGTTTGGACAGCATAAACCAAACGGCTCTTGTGGGCTATTGTTAAGAAAACAACATAAACCAAACGGCCCTGTTTGGACATCATAAACCAAACGACCCCTGATGGTTGAATCTTGATGGATACTTAAGTTTTCACAACGCCTCCAACATTAAAGCGTACAAATTAAAAATATAAAGCACGTTCGACATCAGTTTTCACAACAACAGCACTTAGTGATTTATTGAAACATAATCTAGTAATTAACCCACTGCAAGAATGGTGCATGGTTGCAGGATGAGGCTAGAGCTTGGTTTGTAAGTATCGTTATTTATTTATTTATTTATTTATTTTTTTTTTTTTTTCCAAAACACGCACTTAGTGATTTATTGAAACATAATCTAGTAATTAACCCGACTAATATATTAATTTTCTCATTTTTATTCAACTACACAGGAAGAGATGGTCCGGCTGAGGCAGCCTAGATCTGATATGCCGGCAGACGAGCCGTGCCTCACGGAGGAGGAGATATTTGCTCGGGTGATCGGGGGAAAGCAGCGTGGTCATATACCCGGCGTCGGCAGGGTGGTACCCTACTTGAAGAGGCCACGGGTAGACATGCCGCCTCCAGCTCCACCAGGTATGTACAGTTGGATAATATTAAATGACGCATCTTATATATGTATTGAAATGACCGTTTTTAAATTTTGATTATTTCGTTTATAGGTACGTCCGAGCTTAAAGGGAAGCTTGCTGAAGCTACGGGGCAGATTGATGAATTTAAAAAGAGTCTGGCTGAAGCTGAGAAAAAGAGGAAAAAAGAGAAGAAGAAAGCTAAGAAAACTGAGAAGAAGCTCGAGTTGTTGACACGTTATATCTCGAGGAACCCAGACTGGGACGCGTTTCTTAGCCAGGTTGGTTCTCGAGGTGACGCTGGAGGCTGCAGTGGGAGCGGCGCGGGAGGGAGCGGCTCAGGCGCTCTCGCGAGTGGCTCAGGCGGCGAGAGTGGCTCTAGCAGCGGGAGTGATGATGATGATCAGGATGACGACGATGGGCTGTAGAGGTATTATTTTGTGTTGTTTTGTCTCTGGAACTATATTTTTGACGACCCCAATCTTATTATCTTTGAACACTTAGGATATTGCAACATTTGTACATATAGTAGCTAGGTTTAGCGATTATAACACCCATTTTGTAAACTTTATGATGTATTTTGAGGGTGTTATAATGTTTATGGCCGTTTTGTAAAGTTTATTAAGTGTTTAGTGGTTATATATAGCCGTTTTAGCCGTTATAAACTTTATAGCCGTTTTAGCCGTTGTTTGTATTGGAATGTGTGGTTTATAACAGCAGGATTGAAACTGGAATTGGTAGATTTTTGCTGCACATTTTTGCGGCAAAAATCTGGGCAGTGCAGTTGCGCAGCTGCAATATAACTTCCATACCGACGCCATGTCGTCGGTAGAATAATGCATATGTTTGATATTGCAAACTGTACCGACCAAATGACGTCGGCAAAATTTTGCAATTTGTTGACTTTTCGTTGACTATTGCAAACGATACCGACAAACTGTCGTCGGCGACATTTACGTTAATATTTGACTTTCGTTGACTTTATTTAGTTAATCTAATTAAGGCATTAAATATTTATTATGTTACCGACGACTCGGCGTCGGTAACAAATTGTCGAACAAAAACAAACGTTTGACCGAAAAACATGTGGGTCCCACTCTGTCGTCGGCGTCATTCGTCGGTATGGACGTTGCCGACGTGGCTCTGTCGACTAGTTGTTGCCGACGACATGACGTCGAGAAGGTATGTTGCCGACGTCATGACGTCGGCATGGTTGAAAAAAAGTCGACGCCGGAGATCCTGAATGTACTAGTGAAAACGTATTATAATAAGGATTAGAAATTGTGAAAATTGTGTTTATATTACTGTTTATAAATGCAGCAACATAAATCATATTACACTAAAATGAAGAAATGCCCATGCTTGTCCAATATCATACTTGAAACCTTTTGTTTGGTAAAGGTTAGAGATGGTGGGCAGATTAATTAGGTTTGGTTATGTAATAGGTTGGAGCATATTCGGGTCAACCGGTTGAGCTGCAGAGAAACGAACGGGGTGTGTAAATCTTCAAAATTAGTTCATGTCGAATTGGTTGGGTTTGGTCTTGGGTTTGGTGATATGATCATTAATACTCTAGTCGTGTCTACACGTAAGTGGGGATAAGCTAGTTTGTGTTTTGCCAATCTCAATTAATATATTACATGGAAAAACTAAAACTGATATGTTGATCTGATCCTCCTTGTCACATAAATTAATTTTAATTTACCAGTTATAAGTTTTGTGTTGTCGTAATTTGAGTAACTATCATTTCAGCTTTACATGAAGTTTTGGGTTGTTTATGGGGGTGGGGCGGTGTGAAACATTTATTTTCTTGTCACCATGTAACCATGTAATTCCCTCCCAAAAACATAATATACGACCAACTTCAATAAATAGCTAAATTCATAGACAAATTCAAATTACCACATCTAATCCTAACGGTCAAACTAATACTACATAGTTACTTATACTATTTCAACATGTCGTATTAAATAAAATACGAGTGACAAATTCATACCTTTAACCAAACATAATAAATGTTCAGAACAGTCTCGCAACTCCTGGAGGTGATTTTAGTATATGCTTTTGCACCGCATCTTCCACTACCTTGTTTCTTTGGTCGTCAATTTCTTTGCTCATTGCTTCTAGTTCTTAATTCTTTCATGATCTTCTGCTATCTCAAGCTTCTTCTATTCATGATCCTCTTCAATCTCTTTTGCATCTTAATCAAATTTTATCAGCCTCTCTAGTGACCCATTAGCTCCCCTGGAAACATAAATGATAATGTCTCGACGGCATTCACCTTCTTTATCAACTTAGTCACACTTCTACCACTAAGTATACTGTAAAAAAGAATCTAGAAGCACTTCCATCTTTTAAATCTTTTTAGTTATGCATTTGTTCCTTCATTATTGCGCACGGAAGATTTTTACAAAATCTACAAGTATGATCTTTAGTATATGAATAAGGGAAAATATAGTCCAGGTGCTTCCTGTACTGAAAAAACACAAATCAAACCCTGCTGCAACTATCTACTGTGCTGTCCGCAGCACGGAAGTTTTCCCCATAATTTAATTATATAAATCTTACAGTAACGCTTGTTGTTCACAATGTGTAGCAACATATACATGTCCTTCTTTCCTTTGGCATGTTAACTCAAACATTGGAGTTACAATAGGTGCTTCCTTAATCTATATGTATCAGATTTAATACAAATCATCAGCAAGAAAGTATATAAAAAGCACAAATCACCAACCAAAGAATTACAAAGTTCATTTCTTATGAACTTTTTGGACCACTAGTGTGCATATATTTTTTAGACATTAGTAGACACATTGGGATGACACAAAGCTTCAGTATGTACATGAACTGAAAGTTCACACATCGGTCAAAATGATAAACAAATACTAACAGTAAAAAATTAACTAACCAATTGTTTATTGCTTGAAAGGCAGGCATAAAGGAAGTCAATAAATCGAGTTTTAGACTAAAAAAACTGTTTATGCATATACATCCAGTCTCTATCACCCTATGTTGTGATGTTAGATTTAAAATGTAACTATATTGTATACGAGGTTTGATCTTTATCGATAATTGGCTTGAGTGGCTAATTTTTGTTGGATAACTTGATATGCTATGTAAATAATCACGTTGGTTCTTTTTCTTCTACTCAATCTGAATATCAGCATATCCATAATAATCTTGTTACTCAAGCACATCAACTATTGAATTAGAATATCAGCATATCTTTAATACATCATAAAGAATCATTTATAACTATATAAAACTGAACTAGCTTTTGTTGATGAAAAAATAAATAATAAATAAATAAAAGAAAAGAAAAGAAGTTTAACAATTTTACCAGTGATGGCGGCCAAGATTGGGCACATTGAGAGAGGCCACCGGTGACAGAGTGCGAGGTGACGGTTTTTTTTTTTACGGATTTGATGGAACGAGGGGGGATTTTTGGCAATTGGCCAATTGGGTGAGATTTACAAGGTAAAAAGCACTTAGCGGTTATGAGTTAGATATTACGAAGTACTAACTTTTTATACGAAATTTTTGTGAAGAATATACCCTTTTTAATTAGAGGACTAGGTGTAGTGAGCATTCTTTTTCTCCTCATTCCGGCCTTACGGGCTGCCACATCACAACAACAAATCACAACAAACAACCCCCCCTACAACAACAAGCCACAAACTCCTCATTCCGGCCCCACCACTATTTTTTTTTTCTTTTTTAATTAAATACCCAAAATAAAACAAATTCATTTCATTTAATTAAAAATACAATACCATACAATACAACATATTAAAAATACAATACAAACACTTACGATACTGAAGAAAAAAAAACGATACGGGAATTAAAAAAAAACGATACGGAGAATTAAAATAACCATACAACAAATACAAAGAAACTAGTTATGGCCTTGTTGCTGCTGTTGCTGCTGATATGCCTCCCATTGGTTTAGTTGCCAAACATGCTCGATCAAACTTCGTTGAAGCAATCCGTGTACGCGTTTATCGCGTAGTTCCTTTGCCTTCTTTCGCTGCACCTCGCATCGCTCAATCCACGACCGTTGTAAATTTATTCGTGGACAAATATACATTTCACTAACTTCAGATATCGCAAAGTTTTGGTCTTTCAAAATCATGTTGTGCAATATGATGCACGAGTACATGATTCTCCGTAGCTTTGATATGTCCGTTTGCTACTTCCGGCAACTTCACGGTGACTGTATGTCAGCAACTTCACGTTCCCGGGGAATGTATGTCCGTTTGCTACTTCCGGCTTCTTGTTGCTGTAACGCCTGCTCTTTCTCGAATTCTTGAATAATAAACTCGAGCTCTTCAATCTCATCAAGTTCACTTTCGCCGGAATGAGATGGTGAACTCATTTTTTGTTTTAGAGAGTTTATGTGTGTATGTATATTTTTTTTGTTTTAAAGGGATGATATGTATGTTGAAATATTGTGTTGTTTATATAGGGAAAAAAAAAAGAATGAAAGAGCGTTGTATTTAAACGGTAACAATACCGTTTATATTTAAAAGCTTTCAATGTTGTGTCAGAATTTAAGTTGCTCGTGCAGACGAAGAAGGTGAATTCGGCGAGCCACGGTAAGCTCCCACGGTGTGGCGGTAAGGCACGGTAAGGGCAAACGGTAAGCCACGGTAAGGCCACACCGTGTGCTCTTATAGTTATTCAACTGAATGTGGTTATATCAAAAAATTTTTTCTGATAAATTGGGATATGGAGGGAATATTTGCACCATGTGGCGCCAAAAACTTAGACCACGTAAGGTAGTGCTTAGGTTTTGATTATTACATTTGAAAATTGGAGGGACTGCAAGATAATTTGGCGCCGTTTTTTTTTCACATTTGATGTTGAAATTACTTAGGATAGGAATTTTCAAGCACATTAGAGAAAACCACAAAACAAAATAAGATAAAATATAAATTGAATGGCATACAAGAAAACAACTATCTAATGCAAGCAAATTAAATTTTGTGTCATTCAATCATGCAAAAACAAAATACTCTAAACTATATACGTGTTCTTTTAATCTCTAACAAACACAACACGTTTTAAAAAGTGTTTCATATTATTAGAAAATTTGCAACACTTTATGTTAAATGATGCCTTCAAGTCTTTATATATGCAACACAAATGAAAAGTGTTGCGCTAACATGTTAAATGTGCAACACTTTATATTTAAATGCAACACTTATTAGAAGAATGTTGCATTAGCATCAATATTTTCAAAAAAGCAACACATTCTACAAGTGTTGCTTCAAAAATGTTGGCTTAGGCTCATTTTGTACCCAACCACTTCTTCTTTGGGCTTCTCTTCATACCAAGGCACCTTTGCTGTCTCATACTTGCACCAACTCTATGAACTTTTTCTTGCCGTGTCTTCTTCTCGCCATATATGCGTAAGACACCTTTCTGGAACGTATCATCTTGCAATTAACATGATCTTCTTTCTGTTCTTCATTCTTCTTGCGTTTCTGCCCGAAAACGGATCGTCTCCATGATCCTTCTTCATGCTCTGTTTTTTTGGGTTTTCTTGTTCTTCATAGGCGATAACTTCCTTGGACTGCAATTGATTGATCCACGTTATGGTAAGGTCCTACGGATCTTGGATCAATCGAGATGAACGTGTATGAGTATGCACAACAAAATTGTGCAGTGACTCTTTGGAAACAGAGGGTGGGATTGTTTCAATATAAACACACAATAATATATATTATTCCACACTATAAATCTGTACATAAGATGGCTATTTATAGCATTACATCCATAGTTAATTAACCGCTAAAAACTAACTAATAACTACCATAACCACCTAACTAACTAACCGCCATAACTAAACAAACTGTCACAACTGTTAAGATTTTGGCGCCTTTTTTCTTTTCAGTTTGACTTTTATATTTCTTATGATTTCTTGATTAATTTGATTCCAACAGAGTGAATTTATCTTTACATTTACCAAATATTATAAAACTCGTGACAACCTAATTTGAGCAAAAGATAACACAAGATAAACATAGAAATTAGGGTAAAACATGCGAAATTAGTATTGTCAATCCGATATTTTCCTTGTTCAAAAAAAGGATAACACAAGAAAAAAGAAATACAATCTTTTCACTTAAACTCTCTTGTGTTCTTTCTACTATTGAACTTAAGAAAGCTAATAGATTGTTTTGTTTTGATTCTTTGTCTTGTATATTGTGTCAAAGCTAGTTTATTGATTGTATTACAAGTTGGTATAAGTAAATTATGCAGATAGTCTGTTTGGTTTAACGAGTTTGTTAGTGGTCAGGTATTGAAGTGGCATAAAGAACATATTTTTTTTTGTAATAAATGAATTTAAGCCTCGATTTTTACGGTTTGATGATGTTAAAAGAATCTAGCAGTAAATAAAAACACGATATATATATGTAATGATTAGTGACAAAAAAAAAAAAAAAATTACAAAATTAGGTCATTGAATGTTTCAGTTTAAACTTCTTTTAATTACTTTTTGAACATGCAAAATATTATTTTATAGAAATAAAAGCATACAACATTTAACCTATATAATTAAAATGTATAATAGCAGATGAAAGAAAATGAGAATATTATATGGTAATAATATTTAGCAAGTAAAATATAAATAAAACTAACTTTTATAACATTAAAAGCATAAAAACACCTTATCCGAATGCATATAATTATTTAAACATATAACTAAATGTATATTAAAGAAAAAGAAAAACTATATATAAATTAATGATTACTGAAAACAAATCAACAAACTTGTTTCAATTAATAAAAACATATCATTGTGACAAACAAATTGCCTACAGATTATTGAATAGTTAAAGCAAATATAGTATTTTAAATGTAATTTGATAATGGTTTTTTGAGCCTTGTTTTTTATGTCCGATTTTGACTTATTTTTTGTTTTTCAGTTGTTACTGTTTAATCGTTTTATGTTACTAAGTCTTAAGATTATTGAATCTCATAAATCTTTTATGATCTAGTACCTTTAGTATGAAAAAAAATTATAATATTATTTTTTAACAAATATAATACCATATGACAAAATGAATATAATATATATCAATAATATTATGTAAGTAATATTTATATAAAAAGAATCCTATTATGACATTAAAAGCATGGAAACACTTGGCATATTACAAACAAAAAATATGACATCATATAACAAGTAGAATAAATATAGTAATAATATTATGTAAGTAATGTGTAAATATAATACAGTAACATAAAACAAAAATGGATTCCACCGGCACCATTGTAGTTATGATGTGCATGATGTGGTATGTTAACACTACAACTGGCCGTTACTTGAGTACCGATTTTGTTGTATCTGATGCAAAGGTAACGTTTATATATTGTATTTGCTGTCCTTATACCTGATTTTGACACGATATTATTGCAGGATAATGTCATCCATGGCACTGCTAGGGCAACTGTGGCACACAATTTTCTCATGTTAAAGGAAGGTGGTATATAGTCGATCAAAATTTTTGTAGTGCTGGCTAATAAGGAAAAGTATCGTGTTAGAAAAATGATACCTTTATGCTTGAATTTGATGGTGAAACGAGCATACGAAAGTCTTTGGTGATTTCCGATGGGTTCATTAGGTATCCTTTGCAGTTGGTGGATATCGAGAAGATAGAGCCTACGGAAAACAAATATCTTATTGGTGAGTTTATATTGTTTTTGTATATTTATTAATTTCCCACGATAAATGGTATGAAGCATTGAGATTCAAATTATTACCTTCCAGATGTAGCCGGATATGTGACAAACGTTGGTAGGATGAACCACACTAAGGCCGACTCCAAAAATCTTGATTTCTACCTAGCAAACCAGAGGTTAGCAACATTGTATATGGTCATTATTATGTTGATTAAAAGACAGACCTTGCGATTATCATCCTAACGGTAAATTAACATTTATCATAATTTCGTGTTCAATGCAACAGGGGACAATCAATAAGGGTAACATTATGGGGGGATTAGGTGATGTTCTTATTGACAAAAAAACAAAACACATAGGCATGTGTCCTATTGTGATAACCTCTACAACTGCAAGACATTACAACAGTATGCGTTTGTGAATATTAAAACTTATCTGTACAAATCATTTTGGACATGTGAATCTGAATTTGGACATTCCATTCCAGATAAACTGTATTTATCCAGCAGTTCATCCACCATGATTATGGATAACATTGATATACCTGTAATAAAGGAGTTGCGGTCAGTTGCAAGGTAGGCATTCATACGCGTTTCGAATACATATATAGCATAATGAAAACTGTCTATAATTGTTTGCTTGCCAATTGTATGGCTGTTAGTGGTGTGGGGAAGTCAAATGTAGGTGCCCGTTTTGTGGACTCTGAACCTAAAGTTGGGACACTTGAGAACCTGCTGGTGTGGGCGCGCAACCGAAAAAATGATGTAAATATTTTTCGCATATTCCCATGTTTATATTATCATCGAATGTCACGTTGTTCACAAGTTTTTCCCTAATCACAGACTGCAACCTTTCACTTAAAGGCGAAAATCGAGAATGTTAGGACTAAAAAAGGGTGGAGCTTCCCGGCATGTGGTGGGGAGAAATGCAAAAAGGCTGCAACCCGAAAGGAAGGGGGCTTTTGGTGCGATGGATGTGACAAATTTGGTTGCATATCCTGTTATAAGGTAATGTTATAGTTTGTACTTATGCAATGTTATTTGTGATGCAACATATACAACCGCTAATGTACCAGTCCAACATATGGTTGACAGGTATAGGCTTGAGCTTGGTGTGACCGACGACAGTGCTCAAACTGTCTTTGTGCTTTTTAATGAACCAGCGACTGAATTGGTCAAGTGCTCAGCGTCATCTCTCATGCAATTAGAGGATGAGGTAAATACATCACGTATGTAGTATTTCACATATCAATCTTTAGCTAACCTTCCTTTACAGTCTTCAGATGAACATGCAACCTTGCCACCCCCCATAGCCAACATCATTGGCACATCACATGTATTTGAGATCAAGTCACACACATACTATGAGTACGGAAACTTTGAAAGTTTCACGTGTTGGAAGTTGAACCCAAGTGAGTTGGCTGTGGAAAGTGCGTGTTCCAGTTCTGTTGTAATTCAAACTGACACCTCAAGTTCATCTTTAAAGACGTTGCAAACAGACCCATCCGTCGCAACACCTTCCAAGCCTGCAGAGTATCAAAGAAAAAAAATGTTTGCTTACAATAACCTCTGCAAATCATAAACTATAAATATACTTATGTCCCTTTTTCCTACAACTTAATCGTATAATATATTTTGACATTATTTTCATATATGATCTAGGAGATTCTGATACGGAAGTGGTACCGGTTAATCAGCATGAGGGGCAAGATGATGATGTGACCAAGGCAGCTGATAAGAGGAAAAATATAGAAGACCCTAATGCGGAAGTGGTGCCAGTTAATGAACCTGAGGGGCAAGATGATGATGTGATCAAGGCAGCTGATAAAAAGAAAAAGAAAACGTGAGGACATGGTGCAAAGAAATAATTTCTTCATAAAACATACATTTATGAAGATAATAATATATTAGTTTCTAATATCTGTTTGGATCAGTTAGACATTGCGTGAAATTCTATTGTACTACTTCAATGGAATAGTGATTTTATTTTTCTATATGATGTTTGGTTGCATACAAATTAAATGGAATATCTACAATATGTATGTTTAATGTTTGCAAACGAAAGACAATCTTATGAACTTGATAAAAATCACCAACGCTATTACAACTGGCCTGTAATACTCATTAGTTTATAAACTGGCCGTCCTATTCCTCAATGCATCCGGACAATCAAAACACTTCTTGATATAAAGTCATCTAAAAATACAAAATACAGATGATCAATAATGTGCTTAATAAATCATTTCATGATTTACCTCACATGGAATTTTGTTAAAATTGTAAGCCAATTTACATAAATGATTAGTATTGGAGATCCTACCAGGGTTGATATCAACAATGTCAAAATGATAAGTCAACTGAAGTCACATATAATAAAAAGGTATAGAAATGGACCATATATCAACAATGTCAAAATGATAAATCAATTAAAGTCACACAAAATAAAAAGGTATATAAATGGACCATAATATGTTTGTTAAAGCATTATATATTTTGCATTTGTGTTTAATTATTATCAGTTTGCAAGTTATTATGCCTGCCTTTTCAATGGTAATTACATTTATTGCATAAGTTCAGCAATGGAATACAAAAAGAATACCTGATTGTCATCTTTAACATAGATCTTGCTCAGCTTCCAACCTGTAAAACAGTAAGAGTTAATCAGCTTATGACAGAAAAAATGAACAATGGTACATTTCAAATCACA